>JAQZCJ010000046.1:0-5000 GCA_028858755.1 Ara ararauna
CTTTGGGCTAGAGAGGAGAAAAATGAAGGGGCATGAAATTTAGTTTTATATAACCAAGGAGGCGGTGGAATCCCACAAGACAAGAACAAAGGAGAACTTGGTGAAACTGCTAGGAAATTGATTTAAAATGGGTGGAAGAACACATGGTTTAGTGGGAGGTGTCACTGCCCATGGCAGGGGGGTTGGAACTGGATGATCGTAAGGTCCTTTCCAACCCTAACTCTTCTATGGTTCGATGAATATTGTTGAAACGCTATGATTGGGAGAGAACTCCAGGAACAAACTCACCAATAAAGGCTTCAAGTTGACAAGCAGGTATCCTTTCTTGCAGTGCCTGGAGACACGGGGATAGCTCCTCCTAACATGCATCCCCGTATTGCCACACAGGCCATCCTTACGTAGTCCCTTGGGCATACATACATATTCATGAGGCTACACATGAACTCCATCATTGTCCAGAAGGTTTCCCACATACATACAAAATGTGGTGTTTTTCTTTGAGAGTTGTTTACTTCTTCCAGCAATCTTCATCACTGCTGGCAGTCTTTGAAGCACCAGCTTAATTGACATTACAGACATAGCAATCATCCTGTCCTCCTACTTATCAGGTAGTTTAAATGCTCCCACCCTGGACACCTGCTAGTCTGGGATACTCCCCAGTAGATGTCTACGCCAGCCTAAAGGGTTCATTAACACCACAGACATAGCAATCATCCAGTTCTCCTACTTTTCAGTTAACTTAACTGCTCCCATCCTGGACACCCGCTAGTCCAGATACTCCCCAGTAGATGTTTACACCAGCTCAATGGGTTCATTAACATAGCAACCATCCTGCCCCTCCACCCATCAGCCAGTTTAACTGTGCCCATCCTGGACATCTGCAGGGCCCAGGCACTCCCTATCCCAGGTCCTGTTTTTCTATTTCATTTTTCCCATTTTCTGTACTAAGGTCCTAAGGACCCAAAACTCCACCAACTGCCTTCAAGCACAAGTTCTTCTCCATTACAAAGCCACAAACCCAGCTTTACCCAGAACTGATTCCATTGGGTGCCTCCTTGTCTCAGCTGTCAGGAGGAGAGCAAGGATGGCTGCTTATCCTGAGCCAAACCCTTCAGGTTTGATGAAAGAATCCACTGCATTGAAATTGAAAGGGATTGGGAAAAACCAAACCCTGCTGCTGTTGTTTTCAAAGGCAAGAGGAAAGAGATGAGCACCAGACAAAGATCAAAGCTCAGGCAGCCCATGCCTTGGGGAAGGTCAGCAGGAAAACACGGCCTGACCGGATTGCAGGAGCAGAAGACGGCCTTACAGAAAAGAAGGAAACGCGGGCACTGTTTCAAACCCTTTTTGCTCCTGAATGCTCTCTTCCTGTTCACAGCGTGCTCCAGCTCAGACAAGCTGTGTAAACCCTGTGTTCAGCTGAGCGCAGAGCCAAAGCACCACTGCTGCTGCTGCAGAAGCAGCGAGAGCAGATGGCACTGCCCTTGTGCACTGCCTGTCCGCAGGGGGTAGCAGGGGAAGCTCAGCACTGCCCTGCCATGGCTCTGCCAGCACCGCAGAGCAGGGCTCAGGACAAGAAGGAGGAAAAGGCTTTTTACTGTTCCTGCTTGCACTGATCAGGCTGAAATGGAACCAACCGGGAAAGTTTGCTCCCCCCACCCCATCCGTGCCTCTGGGGTGTCAGGGTTCTCTGACCCCCAACCTGGGGGGCAGGTGTGGGTCTGGGGAATCACTTGGGGGGCAGTTCTGGGTCTGCGGGGTCACTTGGGGGGCAGTTGTTAGTCTGGGAGTCACTTTGGTGTCACTTGGAGGGCACTTGTGGGTCTGGGGGCTTACTTGTGGTGGCAGTTGTGGGTCTGGGGGTCACTTGTGGGCACTTGGTCTTGGGGGTCACTTGGGGGGCAGTTGTGGGTCTGGGGAGTCAATTTGCGGTTACTTGTGAGGCAGTTGTGGGTCTGGAGAGTCACTTGGGTCACTTGGGGGGCAGTTTTGGCTCTATAGGGGTCACATTATGGGGCAGTTGTGGGTTTCGGCGGTCAATGGGGGTTCACTTGGGGGACAATTGTGGGTCTGGGGTGTCACATGGAAGGCAGTTATTGGCCTGGGGGATCACTTCATGGACATTTGGAGCGCAGTTCTGGGTCTAGGGAGTAAATTTGGGGTCACGGGGGGGCAGTTTTGGGTCTGTGGAGTATCATAGTTTAGCCCAAACCATAACTCAGAACCACGCAGCCGCTCACTCTCTCTCCTTCCTCTTCCCACGCACCCCCCGCACCGCAGTACCCAGAGGGAACAGGAGGAGAATGGAGAGGATGTAACTGCCATGGGCTGAGATAAGAGCAGTCCATAACCAAGGTATAGCACAAACCACTGCTGCTACCACCAATAATAATGATGATCAGGGCAATAACAAGGGGAGAGTATACAATTGCTCACCATGCACCGACCGATTCCCAGCCTGCCCCGAGCAGTGAGCTAGCCCTTCGGGGTGACTGCTCCCAGCTTCCCCCTGGGGTGGCTGCGGGGTCACTCTGCCCCCCTGCACGGAGGAGGGATGTGGGCAGGGGAGGGAAGGGCAGCGCAAGGGACGTGACCACGCCTGGGACTGTCACAGACCGGGGCACAAAGGGCCCCACTGTGACCCCATCACCAAAGGCAGGAGGCGCAGGGCGTCCAGTGCAGGCTGGAGCTGGAGCTGGGATAGTCCCTGTGCCAGGAGCTCTCCTGCTCTCGGGAACCTTCTCTGCAGCTCTCTTTGGACCCAGCTGGGATGTGCTGGGCTTCCTTCATCTGCCATGGTTCTCAGTGGGGAATGGGGGCAATGCTGGATCTGCTGCTGCACACCTGAAGGGAAATGGACTTGAAGCTGTGATTCATTGTGCTTCACAGGGAATGGTTCAGAGAAGTCATCCTTGTGGGGATAACTGAAAGGGCTTTATTAATGACCAATGGTAATTAATCAGGGGCTGGATTAAAATCACATGGGAATCCAATGGTGATTTAGAAATAGTTGAATTTTAATCAACTGTGAATTCCCTAAGATTTGAAGATGATGTAAGTGATAATTTAGATGATGACTTAGACAATGAGTTTGCCTTCCAATATCTGTTTGAGGCCTCCAAGAAAGCTGGAGCAGGATTCCTTACAAGGGCATGTAATGATCAGACAAGAAGGAGAGGCTTTAAGTTGACAGAGGGAGGTGAATAAGATGTGACCTCAGGAGGAAGCTCTTCCCATTGAGCGTGGTGGAACACTGTCACAGGTTGAAAGGTATCTGTCTGGCCTTGGGTCTTTCCTGCTTCAAGGCATATAGAGAGGCAGCTCTGCCCGTATTTACCACTGATTTAATGCTGATTTGATGAGATGGAGAGGACTTCTATTGAGTAAGGGTCAGGATTGAGAAAATGCTCCCTGCTCGTGAAAAGATTGAAGTAAAAAATATCCAATAAAACCCCAGTTTGCCAGATTTGGGTGGGATTTGGACTGTGGTGACCCCTAAAGCACACACAGAGCATCCTGAGAAACCACAGAGCATCTCAGGAATGCCCCTGGAGAATCAAAGAGACTGCTTGCAGCACCTCCAGAGCACCTCCTGGACCCAGTCAGAGCTCATGCATCACAATGACCATGGGGCCATGGGGACCTCAGGGGTGGCTGATTCTGGAACTCCCTGTGTTGAGGTGTGTGAGGCCACAGAACTCCACAGAACCCATCAACGGAGGCACTGGGAGACGACGGCTGCCCCACAGAACACAAGATACTGGTGGAGGAGGCAAGAGCAGCTCCTCTCGTGGTTCCCGTCTTGGTGTCTCAGAGCTGGTGACGCCTGTGGACACAGGAGCTTGGAACGAGGTGGGTGGCAATGGCAATCTTGGGGTGCTTTAGGATTCTCTGCTGTGCAAATGTCGGTCACTCTCCACTTCTCGTAGGTGGCCGTGACGCTCTGTTCCATTGCCCAGGTTGAGCTGTGACCCCTCACATGCTCCACCTCTGGACCAAAGGAACTGTGGAAGAACAGCCCATGAGGGACCTCCCTGAGCCAGCTGGGCAGAGGCTGGTCCCCCAGAGGCACCTCCCGGAGCACCCCTGGGTGCCCAGTGGCCATGGGCACGATGCTGCCGCCATCACAAAGCCGTGGTGGTCACTGTGGAGACGCCCATTGTGACGGGGCCCACACGGTGAGCGTGGGCTATTTAAGGAGCGAGAGCCCTGCAGGAACCAGTGCAGAGGAGACCCCTCTGTCCGGAGGCTGCATCTGCCCTGGCTGCCCTGAGCATCCAGGTACATCCATGTGTTCTTTGACTTTGCAATGCTGGTTTAGTGTTGGCTTGAAAGACATTGTGGGTGTGCGCTGCAAAGGGAGGAGAAGGTGTCAGGAGATGTGCTGGTGCCATGCCAGCTGTGGGAGCAGGGCATGGGTGAGGAGGAGGCACTGGGCTTGTTCATGTGCTTGGAGCTGAGCTCTGCCTGCAGAGGTGCTGGGGGCGAAGCAGGAGCCTTCTGTGTGCAGGAGCTGTTGGTGCCAGAGGTGCTGAGGAGGAGTCAGAGCAGGAGCAGCCCCAGGGCAGTGCAGCTGCTGCTGCAGTCACTGGGAGCTCAGCACAATGGGACCTGCCTGGCTCCGGCAGCGCATGCAGAAGCTCTTGGGGCATTGCAGAAGGCAGGATGGGTGCTGGTGGGCTCTGGTAAAGGCCAGGACAGCACTGGGCATTGTGCAAGGCTCCAGTACCCTGCTGGGCTCCGGCAATGCATTCTGGAAGGTGACAAAGGCCCTGGCAGGTGCAGGCAGAGCCCAGAAGCCCACCGGGCATTGCAGAAGGTGAGAAGGATCTGTTGGGCTCAGGGAACACTGGCACAATCCTGACTGTGGCAATGCCCGCGGAAGCCCCTGTGTTCCCCAGCAACAGTGCCAGGGCAGGAGCAGTTGCTGGGCCTCCACTACCCTTGGAAAGCGGAGCCCCAGCCCCACCCAGGCTCGGCAGCTGTGCTGCCTAAGCCGG